>CAUYLG010061267.1:0-36742 GCA_963573385.1 Cacajao melanocephalus
ATTCTAGCCTGGGCAGTAGAACAAGAATCCTGTTCTCTCTCCCTCTTTTTCTTCCTCTTTCTTTCTCTCGTACATTCTTTTTTTTCTTTCTTTCACTCTCACTTTCTTTCCTCTCTTTTTCTTTCTTTCAAAAAAAAAAAAACAAAAACAAAACAAACAAACAAACAAACAAAAAAAAAGCTAAGATGAATGGATGGATTGGGAGATGGGTAAATATATAGACATGTGATAAAGCAAGGACAGTAAATGTTAATGAGAGAATCTAAGGGATAGGCATACAGGTAAAAGCACCCCACCCTTGTAAAAGTCTTTCAATTTTGTTTTATGTTCAAAAATTTGAATAAGGAAATAGATGGAGCCTTTGGAGACCCCACAAGGAGGGAAATTACCGTCCACATAATCGGTCAACTGTATTATGACTATGTTCATTAGAACACCAATTTCTTGCCCAGAATAAAGCCATTCTTTGTCATCAATTTGAAGAGAAACCTGGCAAAGCCAGTCCAGGAGTAACCAGTGTCATGGCCAGAGGGACTCTCGGGGGATTTGGTCTCCCTCTGCATGAGTGGAGCGGAGTATCAGCACTGGTAGCTTCTCTCCTCAGTGGAGCAACACAGATCCTGTGTCCTAGTTTTTAAATGACATTGGTCTAGCCCACACAGTCTACTACCTGAAAAGTTAGCTCCTGACTGCTTCCAATCTGTTCTTGCAGAAAATGTGGATTTGCTTCTATTACGCAAGCTGACCATTGCCGGATAAACTCCAAGTGGCTGGAAGTCTCTCTAGAGGAGAAAGCCCCAAAAGGGAGTCTAGCCCAGCTAGTTCATAAACCCATTGATTCTCACCATGTTTCCCTCATGTATTCAGTAACCATACACTGAGACTTTATTATATGCTGGCACTGTGGTAGATGCTGAAACAGAGCAATGAGCCTCTGCTGTCACCGAGGTGACAATGTCAACTTTGCTGCACCCTGTAGTTGATCCTTAGTGCCACATCCTCACACAGGAACTTCCTCAGCTTTCACTTTCTGGCTCTGGGGCTTCCAGATGGCTTGTCAATGTTAGTCAGGGCCAAGATTGCTGAAACAACTGAGAGACACCCTCTGACCCACCACCAACAGTTCCCACTCCCGGAGCAAACCACACCCATTGCTCTCACTTGAATTCATGAGCCACAAGGCCCATCTTTCAGTACATAGCACTGCATAATATGAAATCCAATGCCCCACTACATTGCGGAGGACCTGAAACAAACGTGGCCTTCTCATTTCCCTAATGTCAGTACCAGGGGCTCAAGGCTCCCTCAGCCAGAAAGCACAAAGTCCATCTATTTGACTTTACACTCACTTTTTTCTGATTTCTAATTGGTCAGATTGGTCTCAAATTCCTGACCTCATGATCTGTCGATGTTAGGCTTCCAAAGTGTCCACTTTTTAAAAATGATATTAAGAGCTTAATAAAGCTCTTACTATGTGCCAAGCACTATACTAAACTCTTTGCATTCATTATCTCATTTAATATTCACAACTTCCCTATGGCAGATGTGTATTAATATCTGATTTTATTAGAAGTGAAACAGAGGATTCTTGAAGCTAAATATCTACCCCAAAGCCCCCCCAGCTAATAAGCAGCAGAAACCCATGAGAACCTGAGTCTCTGATGCCAAAGCCCAGCCACTGACAACCATACTGATCTGCTTCCCTCTAAATCCATTATTTGAGTTAGAAGTGAAGTCAGAAATCACCCATTCCAACCCCTTTGTTTTAAAGATGAGGAAACTGAGGCCTGGTAAGGGGGATACTTATTCCCTCACAAAAGACTTATCTTCTCAAGAAGGACTGGGGCATTTTCTTTGAGTAGCTGTCGTTTTCTTTCTTTTATTGTGGTAATATACACATAACATAAAATATATCATCTTAGCATTTTAAAATGTACCATTCAGTGGTATTAAATACATTCATAAAGTGCAACCATTACCACTGCCTTTATAACTCTTTTTATCTTGTAAACCGGAAACACTGTACCCATTAAACAATAACTTCCCCTATCTGCCTCACCCAGCTCCTGACAACCACCACTCTACCGTCTGCTTCTATAATTTTGATTGCTCTAAGTGCCTCATAGAAGTGGAATCATACAGTTTTTATCTTATTGTGACTGGCTTATTTCATTAAGCATAATGTCTTCAAAGTTCATCCATGTTGTAGCATATTGCAGAATTTCATTTCTTTTTAAGGCTGAATAATATTCCATTGCATGGATAACCACATTTTGCTTACCCAATTCAACAAGAGGAGCTAACTATTCTAAACATATATGAACCCAATACAGGAACACCCAGATTCTTAAAACAAGTTCTTAGAGACCTACAAAGGGACTTTAGACTCGCATGCAATTACAGTGTGAGGCTTCACACCCCACTGTCAGTATTAGACAGATCAATGAGACAGAAAATTAAGGAGGATATTCAGACTCTAACTCAGCTCTGGATCAAGTGGACCTAGTAGACATCTACAGAAGTCTTTACCCCAAGTCAAAATAATATACGTTCTTCTCAGTGCCACATGGCACTTAATCTAAAATCGACTACATAATTGGAAGTAAAACACTCCTCAGCAAACGCAAAAGAATTGAAATCATAACAAAGTCTCTGACACCACAGTGCAATCAAACTAGAACTCAGGAGTAAGAAACTCACTCAAAACCACACAATTTCATGGAAATTGAACAACCTGCTCCTGAATGACCCCTGGATAGATAATGAAATTAAGACAAAAATAAACAAGTTCTTTAAAACCAATGAGAACAAAGAGACAGCATACCAGAATCTCTGGAACACAGCTAAAGCAGTGTTAAGAGGGAAATTTATAGCATGAAACGCCCACATCAGAAAGCTAAAAAGCTATCAAATTGACACCCTAACATCACAATTAAAAGAGCTACAGAGGCAAGAGCAAACTAACCAAAACCTAGCAGAAGCAAGAAATAACTTCAGATCTTATAAATAAGATCAGAGAAGAACTGAAAGAGATGGAGACATGAAAAGTTCTCCAAAAAAATCAATGAATTCAGTAGTTTGCTTTTTGAAAAATTTAACAAAATAGATACACCACTAGATAGACTAGTAAAGAAGAGGGAGAAGAATCTAATAGACACAATAACAAATAATAAAGGGGATATCACCAATGACCCCTCAGAAATACAAACTACCATCAGAGATTACTACAAACACCTCTATGCAAATAAACTAGAAAATCTAGAAGAAATGGATAAATTCCTGGATCCATATACCCTACCAAGACTAAACCAGGAAGAAGTCGATTCTCTGAATACACCAATAACAAGCTCTGAAATTGAGGCAGTAATTAATAGCCTACCAACCAAAAAAAGCCCAGGACCAGATGAATTCACAGCTGAATTCTACCAGAAATACAAAGGAGAGCTGGTACTATTCCTTCTGAAACTATTCCAAACAACTGAAAAGGACGGACTCCTCCCTAACTCCTTTTATGAAGCCAGTGTCATATTCTAATACAAAAACTGGGAAGAGAGACAACAAAAAAAGAAAACCTCAGGCCAATATCCCTGATGAACATCAATGTGAAAATCCTCAATAACACACTGGCAAACTGAATCCAGCAGCACATCAAAAACCTTATCCACCACCATCAAGTTGGCTTCATCCCTGGGATGCAAGGCTGCCTCAATATATGCAAATCAATGAATGTAATTCATCACATAAACAGTACCAAAGACAAAAAACACATTATTATCTCAATAAATGCAGAAAAGGCGTTTGATAAAATTTAACATCCCTTCATGTTAAAAACTCTCAGTAATCTAGGCATTGATGAAACATATCTCAAAATAGTAAGAGCTATTTATGACAAACCCATAGCCAATATCACAGTGAATGGGCAAAAGCTGGAAGCATTGCCTTTGAAAACTGGTACAAGATAAGGACGCCCTCTGTCACCACTTCTATTCAACATAATATTGGAAGTTCTGGCCAGGACAATCAGGCAAGAGAAAGAAATAAAGGGTATTCAGATAGGAAGAGAGGAAGTCAAGTTGTCTCTGTTTGCAGATGATATGATTTTATATTTAGAAGACCGCATCGTCTCAGCCCAAAAACTTCCTGAACTGATAAGCAACTTCAGCAAAGTCTCAGGATACAAAATCAATGTGCAAAAATCACAACCATTCCTTTACACCAATAGGCAAGCAGAGAGCCAACTCATGAATGAACTCTCACTCACAATCACTACAAAGAGAATAAAATACCCAGGAATACAGCTAACAAGTGATGTGAAGAACCTCTTCAAGGAGAACTACAAAATACTGCTCAAAAAAATAAGAGAGGACACAAACAAATGGAAAAACATTCCATGCTCACGGATAGGAAGAATCAGTATCATGAAAATGACCATCCTGCCCAAAGTAATTTATGCATTCAATGCTATTCCCATCAGACTACAATTGACATTCCTCACAGAATTCGAAAAAACTATTTTAAATTTCATATGGAATCAAAGAAGACCCTGTATAACCAAGACAATCCTAAGCAAAAAGAACAAAGCTGGAGGCATCACACTACCTAACTTCAAACTCTACTACAAGGCTACAGTAACCACAACAGCATGATACGGGTACCAAAACAGACGTACAGACCAATGCAGCAAAACAGAGACCTCAGAAATAAGACCGTACATCTACAACCATCTGACCTTCTACAAACCTAATAAAAACAAGCAATGCGGAAATGATCTCCTGTTAAGTAAATTGCACTGGGAAAACTAGCTAGTCATATGCAGAAAACTTAAACTGGACCCCTTCTTTATACTTTATACAAAAATTAACTCAAGATGGATTAAAGACTTAAATGTAAAACTCAAAACCGTAAAAACTCTAGAAGAAAACCTAGGCAATACCGTTCAGAACATAGGTATGGGCAAAGGCTTCATGACTAAAACACCAAAAATAATTGCAAGAAAAGCCAAAATTGACAAATGGGGTGAGTTAAACTAAGGAGCTTTGGCATAGCAAAAGAAACTATCGTCAGAGTAAACAGGCAACCTACAGAATGGGAGAAAATTTTTGCAATCTACTCATCTAACAAAGGTCTAATATCCAGAATTTATGAGGAACTTAACCATGTTTATGAGAAAAATGCAAACACCCCATCAAAAAGTGGGCAAAGGATAAGCACAGATACTTCTCAAGACATTTACGTCGCCAACAAACATACGAAAAAGAGCTCAACATCACTGATCATCAGAGAAATGGAAATCAAAACCATAATGAGATGCCATCCTATGTCAGTCAGAATGGCGATCATCAAAAGTCAGGAAGCAATTGATGCTGGTGAGGCTGTGGAGAAATAGCAACGCTTTTACACTGTTGGTGGGAATATAAATTAGTTCAACCACTGTGGAAGACAGTATGGTAACTGAAATACTATCTGACCCAGCAATCCCATTAATGTGTATATGCCCAAAGGAATATAAATCATTCTACTATAAAGACATATGCACACATATGTTTATTGCACCAATATTTACAATAGCAAAGACATGGAACCAACCCAAATGCCCAACAGTGATACACTGGATAAAGAAAATGTAGCACATATACATCATGGAATGCTACGCAGTCACAAAAAGGAATGAGATATTGTCTTTTGCAGGGACATGGATGAAGCTGGAACCCATAATTCTCAGCAAACTAACAGAGGAACAGAAAACCAAACACCAAAAGTTCTCACTCATAAGTGGGAGTAAACATTGACAACACATGAACACAGAGGGGACCAACACACAGCAGGGCCTGTTGGGGGATAGGAGTAGAGGTGAAGGAACTTAGAGCATGCAGCAAACTACCATGACACAGGTATATCTATGTAACGAATCTGCACATTCTGCACATGTATCTCAGATTTTTTAGAATAAATGAAGAAAAAAAAGAATATTTATAGTAACTTTAAGCCAAAACCAGAAATAGCCAGAATGCGCATCAACTAAGAATGAATAATAGTAATAAATACCTGTTACATTCATATAATGAAATAGTACTCAGCAATATAAAAAGAAAAACTAATACCAGCAACAATGTAGATGAATTCCAAAAGCATTATGTTGAGTGAAAGAATCCACACATAAAAGATTATGTATTATATTATTTCATTCATATGAAATTGACAGAAAGGCAAAAGTAATCCATGGTGAATAGCTGTGGGATTCACGGGAAGACTGCCTGGGAAGGGGCAGGAGGGATTTTCCAAGGTGATGGAACTGTTCTCTTATCTTGATCTGGATTAATGTTACACAAGTATATAGCTATGTCAAAATACTTCTGGTTTAATATTTAGATGTGTGCATTTTATTCTATATAAATTAAAGCAAATAAAGTAATGCTATCACAAAAATCTTCATAAAATACAAAACGAAACAAAATTAAACAAGGAATTTGGTAATAAAGGAAAGCACATTTTCACCTAGTCATTTTGAGGAGGTGATATGGTAAGACGCAACAGACAAGAAACAAGTGGGGCCAGGCATGGTGGCTCACGCCTATAATCCCAGCACTTTGGGAGGCCGAGGCGGGTGGATCACGAGGTCAAGAGATCCAGACCATCCTGGTCAACATGGTGAAACCCCATCTCTATTGAAAATACAAAAATTAGCTAGGAATGGTGGTGCACGCCTGTGGTCCCAGCTACTCGGGAGGCTGAGGCAGAATTGCTTGAACTGAGGAGGGGGAGGTTGCAGTAAGCCGAGATCGCGCCATTGCACTCCAGCCTGGGTAACAAGAGGGAAATTCCGTTTCCAAAAAAAAAAAAAAAGAAAGAAAGAAACAAGTGGATACATAGCACAAAGAAAATGACTTAAAGGACCAGGGGAGAAGACAGGAAGAGAAGAAAGGAGAAATTTTATTTTATTTTATTTTATTTTTTTGAGACAGAGTCTCACTCTGTCACCAGGCGCCAGGCTGGAGTGCAGCGGCACAACCTCGGCTCGCTGCAACCTCCGCCTCCCGGGTTCAAGCAATTCTCCTGCCTCAGCCTCCCGAGTAGCTGGGAGCACAGGGCGCGCCACCACACCCAGCTAATTTTTTTGTATTTTTAGTAGAGACGGGGTTTCACCATGTTGACCAGGATGGTCTCGATCTCTTGACCTCATGATCCACCCGCCTCGGCCTCCCAAAGTGCTGGGATTACAGACGTGAGCCGCCGTGCCCGGCCAGGAAGGGAGAAATTTTGAAGCCATCAAAATCCAAAGTGAAATGAAAAATGAGAGAAAGCAAGTAACCAAAAATCACAGGCTATGGTCCTCTGGTTAAGTAGCTTTTTCCAAGCCAGAAGAGGCTGAGGCAGGAGAATTGCTTGAACCCGGGAGGTGGAGATTGCTGTGAGCCGAAATCGCACCATTGCACTCCAGCCTGGGTAACAAGAGCAAAACTCTGTCTCAAAAAACAAAACAAAACAAAACAAAAAAAACGAAACAAGTGGATACACAGTAGAAAGAAAATGACTTAAAGGACGAGGGGAGAGGAGAGGAAGAGAAGAAGGAAGGGAGAAATTGTGAAGCCATCAAAATCCAAGGTGAAATAAAAAGAAAAATGAGAGAAAGCAAGTAACCAAAAATCACAGGCTATGGTCCTCTGGTTAAGTAGCTTTTTCCAAGACAGAAGAGGTACAGACAAGTTCTCAAATAATGCTGGTCATTAAAGATATTTATAGATCTCGAATCCAGCTTTATGGCAACCCAGGGGAGTCAGGAAACTGAAAAGCAGGGAACGGAGACACACCACAGAGAATCTGAACCTGGCAGGAGTTTAAGAAACCATCTAGTTCAACTCCCTTATTTTAATTATAAGGAAATATGAAACTAAAGTCATGGGGCACTTTGTTCAATGTCATAACTAATCCCTTATGTGTTTATAGCACTTCTGAGTTTTCAGAGCCCTTTACAGTTTTAAAGAATTTTCACATAGATTATCATAATTGCTCTTCCCAGCAGCCTGGTGAGGTGACTGGAAAAGGGATTATTTCACGTATTTGTTTGTTTGGCTAATTACAAAATAAAACATGCTAGTGACCATTTTCAAACAATACAGAATTACATAAAAAGTCAAAGTTCTTCTCTTTTCCCACTCCCACCTCATTGCCCAAGAATAATCACAGATCAGTGTGATTTGCATGTTTTTCTATGCATACAAATTAATGCACTTGTGAATACTTACACAGCTTATTTCTTTTATAAAAATGAAGTTGTCGTCTACATATAATACTGTGCTTTTTAATAAACACAACACTGAAATTCTAGTAGAAAAATAAAAGCAAAGCAACCCAAAAGCTCCACTCTTACAAGGCCTCTGTGAATATAGCAGAATTTAGAAAGCTTACAATTTACAAGAGAGTAAACACAAATTGTTTAATGTTAGACAGACATGTTTTTAAAGCCCTCTGGAACACATCACAGTGCTTTACTACTCTGCGGTCTCCTTTCTCTTCCTCTTCACCTTTCTCTCCTGCTCCCCTCCATTAAATTTCGAGTTTATTGCTCAAAAGCAGAACAATTTAAGTATATATTTTACTGCCTTGCATTCTCTTAATCAATATTCTTAGGACTCACTTTCCACCCCAATTTACTTAACCAAGGTATTTTTCCTATCAAAGACAATTCCCTTCAAAATGAATTATAGTGCCTGCTATTATAATAGCCTTTCATTTTTCTACATATGCATCTGTAAAATGTACATAAATGATCGAGATAAAAAGTCCAAGCTAGTCTGTAAAAATCTTTAGAAGAAAATATAGAGAAAAGAAACTTACATATATTGTGGGCCTTCTATGTGTCAAGCTCTATCCTGGGCATTTCAATACACGGAGATTTGTCCAGTGAGTACTTGTTAAACACAGCTGAAGTGCCAGACACACAGACAAATATGTAAAGTCACATCTCTAGTCTTGAGAAAAGATACATCTCTGAGGACATTAGGCCCATAAACAAATAATTTCCATACACTGTGGGAAATGTTATAGAGGAGGGGGCTGGTTTAGGGCAGGGTCCATGAAGGAGATTAAGTTTTTTATTTTACATCTTGGTAGTGGAACTTCCATTGTGTCTCTTGGGCAAATCAACTGATGCTTTCTAGCTGGCAGAGCTTTTCCTGAAAATAGAAAATAGGTTGTCCCTGCAGTGGTGGAGGAGCGTTAGTTTCATGCCACCTGTCTCCCATGTGGGGTGAGTGAGTGGGGATGGATTCTGCTGCTCTCAGGACAAGAGTTTCTTCAAACTGGCTGTAAAAGTTAATGGACACCGCCGCAGTGACTGTTTTCCTCTCTCCCGCTGGTAGGAGTGGCTTCACTATCAGGAGATGTTACAGGGTTTGCTTGCATCAGGATCATGGTCACTATCTCTGTCAAATATGAAAGGACAGAGTCCAAAGCCATAAAACTTTGCACCCTGTGGATGCAGGGACAAAATCACTGTAAGTTTTTTCTTCTTTTTAAATGTAATGATTAGTTCATGCGTTTCTTAGGATTTAAAGTTAGAAAAAATTACAAGACTCACCTCCATATTATATAGTCACCTCAGTTCTTTCCCAAATCCTTCTACCAGACTCCATTTTTTAACATTCTCCCAAAATACACTTTTTGACCTCTTTCTGACACCATTTCATTCCGTACTTTCCACACCGATGCCCCTTCTTTTGACCCTTTGAAAAAACTTCCAACAGGCATCGACTACTAGTAAAACAGCAACTGTTCATTAGTTAAAATCGGTCCTAAGTGAGTTGCTGTCAGACCAAAATTGACCCTTGACCTCAAATGAAGAAATAAGGGGAAGCTCCACTAATCGACTCCAAATGAAGTTCATCAGTCATCAGAAGAGGAAGGGAAAGGAATCGCATTCAAGCTTCAACTAGGGAAAGCAAAGGAAGAAAAATGTGCTGCAGATGAAACAAAAGAACTCCAGACTCAGTCTATCACATCTCAGACAATGACAAAGATTTATTTCAAAAGTGTGCCCTAGGTGTCGGCTGAGACACTCCTGCTTGGCTACCTAATTACATTTGGCTCAAATGCAAATGAGCTTTCCCCGGAACTCCCCACAATTCCTTCAGTCTCAGAACTTACTTCCACGGGGTTCCCTCTGTCTCTAAGCTTCCCTGAAAACAGGAACAATTTCTCTTTTGTTCCGCATCAACTCATTTCCACAAAAAAGTTTGCCCCCATCTTCTTGGTTTGTGTTGTGCAATATGGTAGCCACTAGCCACACACAGTTGTTTAAACTTAAGCTTAACTAATTGGAATTAAACAAAGTTCACAATTCAACTCCCCATTCTTAGTCATGCATTTTGAGTGCTTGATAGCCATATGTGGCTAGTGACTGCCTCACTGATGTCACAGATTAGGACACGTCCATTAACTTAGGGAATCCTATTAGACCGTTGTACCAGTGTGTTATGAACTGATGAGAGCTTACTGAATATCTGCAGACTTACGAGAGAGATCACATTGAAGGGGAAAAGAAAGATATGAGTGAGGTTGCTTGTTCCCTAGAACCTCTAGATGGAAACGCCTAAGAAGAAAAGAGGTAGGTTTCAAAGCAACTTCTTTTCTTTGGGTTGCTAGTTAGCGTTGCTGTTAAAAATTGCTGAGCATAACGTGAGAGAGATGGAGGTATGATCCCTGACCTGAAGGAGCTTAGTGAAGTATCACGTAGGTAACCAGGAAACAGAAACTTTAAGTGCAAAGCGTGGGGTATGTGAGCACAGTGGAAGACATCTCTGCTGTCAGAGAGTAGAATAAGGAAAAGTCTCCAAAGCAACATTGTAAACTAAACCAAGCTGTCATTGTGGTAAGATTCTGCAGGACAGGAACCAGATGGGTATTCTTCAACATTTTCTCACCTCCTGTCCCCTTCCCTTCCACACCCACACCCACGTACCCGGATCCTTGCACTTAATCACATTCAATATTTATTGACTGAATTAATTAAAAGAAGAATCAACATGCCCAAACAAGGAACGAGAAAAAGGGCACTGCAAGCAGAAGGATGACATGCAAAAAGGCATGGAGGTGTGACCTTGAATGGGGTTGTTCCGGGAAGTACCAACATGTGGTGTTGACGGAGCACAGATTTGAGCGGATGGAGTATTAGTGCTGGAGGCAAGAGTGACATGAGGGTGTAAGACTCAGAAGGATTTTCCTTCTATGCTGAAAGTCTTGGTGAAAGAGGGGCTCAATTGTAATATTTCACCGTAAGTGCAACAGCATCAAGTTTGCATTACCAAAAAAGTACTCTGATAACACATATACTTAAATTAATATATTTTAATGAAGTCACAATTTAATCACGATCAGATCTTAGAATATTTTAACTTCATTCCTAACTCTCTTTAATCTCAGTTGTTATTGTCTGGTATTTTTGTTCCTACTTGTGTTAAAAATAAAACAAAATGACGATTAAGTTTATTTTAAACATTATTATTGTTTAATGCAGCCAACACATTTCTTTATTGTAACACAGCTGTTCTTCTGGGATTCTTTTATTTTTTGACAAAGGACACGCTTAAGCAGTAATTTCAATGAGTCTATGGATAACAATCTGACTACCTTCTTATAATTTTAACATATCTTTATGTCACACTGACCCTTAGTGGTTGGTTGGCTGGGCACAGATTTCCAGGTTGAAAGTTGTTTTCGTCTGCACTTTAAAGCTAGTATTCCACACTACTCAGTCTTAAAAGGAATGAAATAATGGCATTCGCAGCAACCTGGATGGAATTGGAGACTATTATTCTAAGTGAAGTAACTCAAGAATGGAAAACGAAACATTATATGTTCTCACTCATATGTGGGAGCTAGGAGGATACAAAGGCACAAGAACAATCCATTGGACTTTGGGGACTAGGAGAAAAGGGTCAGGGGTGGTGAGAGAGAAAAGACTACACACGGGGTACAGTAAACACTGCTTGGCTGATAGGTGCCCCAAAATCTCAGAAATCACCACTAAAGAATTTATTCATGTAAACAAATGTCACTGGTTCCCAAAAAACTATCAAAATAATATAAATAAATAACGCTAGTATTGGAAAGCTGCCTGGATTCCACTTTATTTCTCCATCATGGTACCATCCTCATCCTTGTTACTTTGAAGGTGATCATTGCTGATTTGGGGCTTTGGGCATTCTCACTTGATACATTCCATGTATGGTGTGTCTATATGTAGACGGTTTTTATAGTAAACTTACTTAGTATTCAGTGGACCTTTTTTGATTCAGATATTTTTCTGGTCCTTCATATTCATACATCTCAATGGTTTATGTGAATCCTATCAATGCCCTCATTTGGAGCTAGTCAACGTGAGGGTTCAGTGAGAGACCTCTTAAAAGTCCTATGAACATCTAGTTTTCTCATCTGTTCGACTCTCTTCCCTCTCATCTCAAGTCTTTACATCTATATAATGACACGGAGGGAGCAGAATTAGGATTGGCTTGGCTGGTAGAAACACAGGAGGCCTATCTAATCACCCATTTTGTCACAACTTTTCTGTCTCACATCTGGGCCAGGGCTTCTGAAGTTGAGAGGCTTGGAGTCAACTTCTTTGTATGCCATTGTGCCGTGAAGCAATGATGATTCCCATCCAGCTGCCTAAAGAGAAAGAGGTTTGTGTCAAATGAGTGATGCAGCAAATAAATTCATCTAGTAATACCATCGTTCCATGTACAGATTAGGAATCTGAGGATCCTAAAGACTTTAAATCTTTATATAATGGCATGGAGGTAGCAGAGTGAGGCTTGGGATGGCTGGTGAGAACACAGGGGATCTATGTAATCTGAGAGTCCAAGAGGCTCAGTAGCATGCGCGGTATCACACAGTGAGTGCATGACAGAATGCAGACCTGAGCCAACAGCCATAGGGGCCAAGCCGTGTGCTGTTCTCCCAGAGCATCATCAGAATGGGAAGATTCTTTAACAAGTCCTTTGTAAACCATGAAAGCATTACTTTCTCACGTCCTACTATGAATTTATGCATATGATGAAAAAATCTAACAACAAAAGCTAAGTAGCGTGTTTCAAGCAACGTTGAGCTGGCAGCAAGGAAGCTGGCTTCTGATATCAGCTCCACCCACAACTGTCTGTGCATTAAACTAGTCACAATATTTCTCTAGGCCTCAGTTTCCTCACCAGTAGAGCAAAAGAGTAAGATTCGATAACTACCATGGTCCCTCCCAGACTCAAAATTTCCAGACATAAAGGTCCTTGATAGACTTAAATCTGTAGTTTGAAGTTGAGTCATCTCTGGCCCCTACAACCTAATCCTTTGCCATCTATACTGGAAAAGAAAATCTTGTTACTCTTTTCAAATAGCCTATTTTTCAGTAGGACTGTATTTTGGCAAACAGCTAGATTTGGAGTTAGCAGGCCTAGGTTCAGCGTCCAGGTCCTCCACTGCTGACCAGCATTGTGAACCTCAGAAGGCTTCTAATCTCTCTTAACGCTGGGTTTATTGAGTGTGTAACGGGGATGTCTGTCCTATGCTGCTCACAAGAATTCTGTTAGCATCTTATTTGATGACTTAAGTGAAAACACTTTATTGTAACACGTTCTGCTGACATAAGCCATTTTGACATGATTGCCCTTGTTTCACAGGAGACACTCAGATAGTAGGTATCTGAGGAAATTGATGCGTGCTGGGTGAGAGGAGTCGGTGCTTTAGGAAGGAAAATCTGTGTGTGGGCATCAGGTCACACCACATGGGTCATAACCTATGCCTGACCCTGACAGAAAATCCTTCTAGAAATAAGAGAGAAATAAAGGAGATACACAATACCAAGTGATAAAAAGAGAGCCAAGAAAAAAATAACATAAGGGGAGAGGAAGATGGGCTTATAACAGATTACAGGATATTGTCAGTTTTACCAAGAGGATGTAAAGAAAAGATTCTGTTTGCACACAGGGAGAGGTTCTTCTCCTGGCTAGTCAAAGCACATCTTACGTACATTCACAAACCATCTCTCAGATGATTCATTATTTTCACTGTAGATAAGACTTTTATGAATGGATTATTTTTCTCAGATAATTTCTTTATGATTAAAGATTATTAATTCCTGAGACAAGAAGATATAAGAGCTCCAGAAAGTTTGGCTGGGACCACAGGAGACGCTGAAGAAGGCAGGGGTCCTCAGAGCCTTGGCTGCAAAACAGGTATCCTCCTTGCAATTGATGATGGGGGTCTTTCTTCAAACATCTTTTTTCCTCTATCAGCTACGAACCAGGCCAGAAATGTCAAATTGTATTTCTAGAGAGGCTTATCTGGCTTTCTGTTGCTGTGTCATTTGATTTAAATTATTTACCTTCTTTTCTTACCCTACTGTAAAGAGCATTGGCTTTGGGGTCAAACTGTCGAGTTAAACCTTGGCTCTGTGGTCTGGTAGCTGGGAAACTTCAGAAAAGTTACTCAGTCGCGACTGTCACTGTCTTCATCTGTAACATGCATTTATGAGACCTACAGTGCAGCTTATTTATGAAGATGACACATAGGCATTCGAGGAATATCAGCTCACTAAAAATTATTCACAGATTAAGGCCGGGTGCGGTGGCTCACACCTGTAATCCCAGCACTTTGAAAGGCCTAGACGGGCAGATCACTTGAGGTCAGGAGTTCGAGACTAGCCTGGTCAACATGGAAAAACCCCGTCTCTACTAAAAAAAAATACAAAATTATTCACAGATTAGTAAAAAAGATGCTGCCTCTCCCTTCACCCAGAATGGTCATCTTGACAGAGAAATTCTGTGTTTTAAAGGGGTTTCAGGACATTGAAAATACACTATTACCTTTGGAAGGAAAGTTTAGCAAAGTGCAAAGTTTACACAATGATTTAAAAAGAGGTAGGGGGTGGGGAAGGTCACATCCACACTCTTCAACCTTTGTCTCATTCTCGGTTAACGTTGCTTTAAAGTGTTCATGTAGGCCCCAGAATCAATTTTCCAGAAAAGTCATCATTTACATCATTCTCTTGTGTATCTTGACTTTTTTTTTTTTTTGAGACAGAGTCTCACTCCGCCACCAGGCGCCTGTATGGAGTGCAGTGGCACGACCTCGGCTCACTGCAACCTCTGCCTCCCGGGTTCGAGCAATTCTCTTGCCTCAGCCTCCCGAGTAGCTGGGACTACAGGCGCGCACCAGCTAATTTTTTTGTATTTTTAATAGAGACGGGGTTTTACCATGTTGGCCAGGATGGTCTCAATCTCTTGACCTCGTGATCCACCCCCTTGGCCTCCCAAAGTGCTGGGATTACAGGCGTGAGCCCCCGGGCCCGGCTGTACCTTGACTTTTTAATAATAAAGTGTGATTAAATGTGAATTCAATGAATTACTCAGTTAAAGAATTATTTGAGAGGGAAATCCAGAACTCAATTTCATACTTATACTAAAACAAAGCCCAGACAAATAAAAATAGAAGGAAACATTGATAAATATTTTAAACTTATCTGACAGTAATGGCAAGTCTTTTAATATTAATTTAAAAATTATTTTAAAAACATAAAAATATATTAATTATGAAAATTTCAGAATGGCAAGAAATTATAACAAGAGAAAAATACAAACTGAATAATACTACTAGTAACACGTGAAAGACAATAAACATACAAAAAAGATCTCACAAATTGGAAAAAAACAATAAAATAGAAAAATGTGCAAAACTGTAAACTGAAAATTCACCAAATACAAAAAGCAAATTATTGTATAAAAAGATGTTCAACTTCATTAGTAATTATAAAAATTTTTAAAACACCGTTTCTTCTTTAATATACCAAAGTTAGCCAAAAATATGACAAAATTAAGCATTCACTGGGAGCTTAGGGAACCAGTTATTTTAGTGTTCTATTAATGAGGTACATGGCACAACTCACAGATTTTGACAAAGGCTAATAAAATTACAATGTGCATGTTGCATGATGCCACAACCCTGTATATGAGAATTTATACCAAAGAAAAATAAAAAATGCATAAAAGTTATGTGAGTGCAAGAAAATATATTATAATCAATCGGTTTCTGAGAAACGAAACCAGGTTATAGGACTATATGATCTTATTTTTATAAAATTGTACACAGAAACAGGTGCATAGAAGGAAGTCTGTAGGCTACTCACCAAATGATCTGTGTCCTGGAGATAGGATTTACTTCTTATTGTCCCGTTTTGCATTGATTTTCTAATAGCTCATGTGTTGTTTGCTAATGGGGAAAAAAATAAAGCCATTTATTTAAAAAAATGATGTCAACTAAGTGTAAAGGAGTGCTGATGGAGTCAGATCTGCTGGTAGCTGGTGTCCATGAACAAATGACTTCATACTTGCTGACCTTAGGTTTTCTGATCTGTAAAATGTGGGTATTTGACACTGTGCTTATGTTTAATTCAAACATTTAAAAATTCAGTGTGAGAAACACTTTATTGGATTTTCTATTTATTTATTTACTTACTTATTTGTTTACCTTTAGGTGTATACTATATCCAGCATTTCTCCCCATGTTAGCCCTCCCCATCCTCCCCACCCTCCCCACCCCCCACTGCCCCTCCCCTACCCCTCTCAACTGCCCCCAGTGTGTGATGCTCCTCTCCCTGAGTCCGCGTGTTCTCATTGTTCAACACGAGTGAGAACATGTAGTGTTTGGTTTTCTGTTCTTGTGTCAGTTTGCTGAGAATGATGGCTTCCAGATTCACCCAAGTCCCTACAAAGGACACGAACTCATCGTCTTTTATGGATGCATAGTATTCCGTGGTGTGTATATACCACATTTTCTTTGTCCAGTCTTATCGTTGATGGGCATTTGGGTTGGTTCCAGGTCTTTGCTATTGTACACAGGGCTGCAATGAACAGATGTGTGCATGTGTCCTTATAGTAGAACAATTTATAGTTCTTTGGGTGTATGCCCAGTAATGGGATTGCTGGGTCAAATGGAATTTCTATTTCTAGATCCTTGAGAAATCACCACACTGTCTTCCACAATGGTTGAACTAATTTACACTCCCACCAACTGTGTCAGAGTGTTCCTATTTCTCCACATCCTCTCCAGCATCTGTTGTCTCCAGATTTTTTAACAATTGCCATTCTAACTGGCCTGAGATGGTATCTCAATGTGGTTTTCATTTGCATCTCTAATGACCAGTGATGATGAGCATTTTTCAAATGTTTGTTGGCCTCATGTATGTCTTCTTTTGTAAAGTGTCTGTTCATATCCTTCACCCACTTTTGAATGGGGTTCTTTGTTTGTTTGTATATCTGTTTTAGTTCTTTGTAGATTCTGGATATTAGCCCTTTATCATATGGGTAAATTGCAAAAATTTTTTCCCATTCTGTTGGTTGCCGGTTCGCTTTTATGGTTTCTTTTGCTGTGCAGAAGCTCTGAATTTTAATTAGATCCCGTTTGTCTATCTTGGCTTTTGTTGCCATTGCTTTTGGTGTTTTAGTCATGAAGTCCTTGCTTATGCCTTTGTCCTGGATGGTATTGCCTACGTTTTCTTCTGGTGTTTTTATGGCTTTAGGTTTTATGTTTAAATCTTAAATCCATCTGGAGTTAATTTGAGTGTAAGGTGACAGGAAGGGGTCCAGTTTCTGCTTGCCAGTTTTCCCAACACCATTCATTGGATTTTCCTGATGACAGAAAGCCCATCACTGCCTTAGCCACGAGGAAACTTGCCTTGGGCGCTCTCTGCTGGCTCTCCTGAAGCTAACATGGGCGAGTGCTCAGTGGTTTACAAATTGCTTCCATTCAGACCATGAAACCGTTCAGCCTGCTATATTTACGTCTCTGGCACTGGCCCAGGAGGTCTTGAAGGTGAGAGCAAAATCTCTGAAAAATTTCTAACCTGTACATCTAACTTGAGATTCCTTTAAAGTCTGGATTTAGTCAGGAAAATACTGTATTCTTTTCTTCCATACGTGAGTTAGCATCTAGATTTCTGGGTCCCTCTCACCTGTGCAAATGTGTTCAGATTTGCAGATCAAGGAAAACCCAGGAGTTTCAAAGACGTGCCAGTAAGAACTCTGAGATCCTTGTAGTAGGCACATCCTTAGGGAAAGAAGGAGATGACTTCCAGAAGCATGCGGCTGCTCCTACTACCGAGCTGCCTGCCCAACACGGGAGTCCTGAGTGGTGAGGACCCACCACTTAGCTGCAACAGAGCCACAGCCAGTGTTCACGCAGCCCACGTGGGACAGCCATCCATTCACCCACAAAAACATTAAGGCCCTGTAGGAAAAAGATTTTTAAACATAGAGATGAAAAACAAAGATAGGTACTAAAAAATTCAAGGACTCAAGAATCCAACAAAACCCAATTCTCTATGGTTGTAAACCATACTTAAATCATTGGTTCAGTGTAAGTTATCATATTAATTTTGCAAGTTTATTGTGAAAGGCAGAGATAATGTGTTTAAAACCCCTGATGCCTAGTAGATTGTCAATAAGTCATAGCCATAATTAGAATTCCCCAGGGTTATCATGAAGGGTATTATGACAGGGTTATTATGAAGATGATTAGAATTCCCCAATGCTTATGCACTGGTTTATCATTTGAGCATTATTAGGGATTCCAGTTTGCAAGGGACCTGCAATCTAGTTGGAGAGATGGCTGTTACACACTTACAGACCACACATCGAGTGCAAAGCAACATGGCAACAAAGTGAGTAGTAATACTGTCGAATCTACCAATGGGGAAAGCAGGGGAGGAACACTGTATGAGGGAGCTAAGAAGCGATGTCACAGAATGCCAGGAATAGAAAGAAACAAAATGTGAACTCATCTGCTGTCATGTCTTCCTTCTATTTACAAGGAAAATGAAGTCCAGAAAAAGGTAGCGATTTGCCCGACGTCACACAGTAAGACTAAGTGATGCTTGGGCTTTTAGTGCTTTTCACGGTCTCATATGGCCTTGCTGGGCATTGGACATGTAAGAGTGAGGGAAGAATCCATGCGTGAGTGTCTCCTCTGTTGAGAAGAGGGCTTCCAGAAGGGTCCAGTGCTGTCTGTAACTTAGTACTGCCCCTCCTGGGGAACGTCCTTGACCGAGGGTAGGATGATTTGGAATGACATATGCAGAAAAGCAAGGTCCTTTGGCCCCCTTTTTGGCCCCTATGGCTGAAGTCTGTGGTCCTGGTCATAGCTTATCCTTAATATGTCCTCCATGGCTCTTTGCCTTCAACCCTACACCAGTTCACTCAGCTATCTCAGGCGGCTCAGCACGTGTGGAACTCAGCCGTGCAAAAGAGGGCGCGTCTCTGGGGGGCCACTCTGGAGCCCCTCCTGCAGAGCTGCCTTATGTGGCCATTTCTAAGTGACCACGTGGTTCCCTGCAACCTCAGGCTTCCTTAATAAAACTTGAAATCTGCCCAAGCTATATCCTGGGGAATATGATACAACCCTCTTCCCATCCCTGGGATCTCACTAACCTTTCTGCTTCTCTCTGGAGGAGGAGATACAGACACAATATTTACCACAGGTCCTTCAATTTCTCTTTTCCAGGTAAATCTTTCTTCCAGCTGTAGAAGGACTTTCTACTTATTCTTAATATCTTGGGGGAGGCTCCCTTATGATATATCCTAAATGTTTTTTGCACTGTGGTACTTAAGAGAAATAGAGGGGATTGAGAAGTTAATTTTCTCTCTCAGCAAAACCTTGCGGTGAACATTAAACTCTGATTGCTTCCATAGTGATTTCTTTGTCCTGAGAGCTGCCCTTACCCTGAAGCAATCCATGCCATTGATTCAGGGAGGGGAGACATAGAGCTACATCATTTATGGGCAGTAAAAAACTTCATCTGGCTTATATTTTCAAACATATTACATAATCATGATAATGGGTTTAATAGCTTCAAGTTTTAACTAGCTACTGTTTATTGAACAATTCCTATACACTAGGCTCTGTGCTGATCACTGTACACGAATTATCTTAATTAATCCTCCCAGCAACCGTGTGAAGAAGGCGTAATCATTGATCCCACTGTACACACAAGAAATGTAAAGCTAAAAGAGGCTAAATCACATTCCTAAGGTCACACATGCAATAAGTGATGGAGTAGAAAGAGGATTAGAGTGGTCCAGGCAAGATGCTAGAAGCTGAAACCTCTTGACACTGCATGTGCAGAGATGAGGGGATGGAGCACCATGTGAGGAGGGGTCAAGGTTCTAAGATCACCATGGAAACATTGGCTTATCTCCCAGTTTCCACCGCACCCCACATCTGGGTAACCTCAGCACCTTACTCACTCCTCTGAGGAATTTCCCTTCTCTGTACAATGGAGATGGTCATCCACGCGGCTCTCTCAGGGAGGCTCTGGTAATTAAAGAAAATAATCTCAACGAATGTGCTTGACCCATACAGGATTTAAAGCAAAGATGTAAGCACCATTACTAAGATGACTAAGACTACGAGTCGGACTGTCGGTCTCAGATCAAATCTTGCCTTTATCATTTATTTTCTGTGGGATCTTGGGACATGATAATTTATTTCTGCCTTTGTTTCTTCATCTGGAACATAGGAATAATGACAGTGTTATTATGAAGATGATTAGAATGTGTGTAAATAGCCTGGACCTGGACCAGGTGCATAGTAAATGCTCAATAAATGTGTGGCGTAAGGCCGGGTGTGGTGGTTCATGCCTGTAATCCCAGAATTTTGGGGGCCGAGGCAGGCGGTTCACTTGAGCCCAGTTCAAGACCAGCCTGGGCAACGTGGCGAAACTCCCGTCTCTACTTAAAAAAAAGTACAAAAAACTAGCTGGGCATAGTGGTGCTCACCTGCAGTCCCAGCTACTCCTGAGGCTGAGGTGGGAGGATCACCTAAGTCCGGGAAGTCGAGGCTGCAGCGAGCCGAGATGGCGCTGCTGCCCCCCAGCCTGGGCGCTGGGCATGAAGTAGCAGAAGGCAGAGCCACAGCGCAGCAGAGTGGCCGTTAGTGGCAGATCGAGGAGCTAAATGTCTCCACCGTGCTGCTCACGGCCATAGCAGCAGCATTGCAGGGTGCGGGGCAGAAGGGGAGGGGAGAGAGAGATGAAGTGAGGCGGGAGGAGAGGGAGGAAAAGAATGAGAGGCAGAGAACAGACGGTCGTAGGCAAGGAGGGACGTGCACAGGCACAGAGGCGCAGAAACAAAAGAGAGACAGAGACAGAGGACAAGGACGGGGAGAGAACGGAGAGATACACAGAAAGAGACAGAAATGCACAGAGACAACTGAACACAGAGACGCTCAGACAGAGAGAGACACAGAGAGAGACAGCGAAAGGAGAGAAGCAGGAGCGAGAACTTGATTGTCTGGGCTCCAGTATGGCCGTGGGCCTCCTTCACGCGGATTCTCCAGGTCCTCTGTGCGTGACCCTCCTCGGCCCTCTGCTTTCACGGCTTGGATCCAGGGGAAACAGAAACCACGCCGCTGCAGGTTCTGTCTGTCCTAACGTGTTTGCCCACAGGCGGCCAACGGGAGTTGCTTCAGAGTGCACGAGACCAAACCGAAAGCACCGGGTGTGATGCCACGGGTCTTTGCCCTCAGGCCTAAGCTCAGAGATGTGGGTTCCTCTTTGTCACTTTTTTTTTTTTTTTTTTTTTGTAGACGGAGTCTTGCTCTGTCAGCAGGCCGGAGTGCAATGGTGCAGTCTCGGCTCACTGCAACCTCCGCCTCCCGGGTTCAAGCGATTCTTCCGCCCCAGCCTCCCGAGTAGCTGGGATCACAGGCCCGTGGTCCATGCCCGGCTATTTTTTTTGTATTTTTAGTAGAGACGGGGTTTCACCATGTTGGCCAGGATGGTCTCGATCTCTTGACCTCATGATCCGCCCGCCTCGGCCTCCCAGAGTGCTGAGATTACAGGCGTGAGCCACCGCGCCCGGCCTGTCACTTCTCTCAGAACAGTCTCACCAGTATTAAGTTGGAAGGCATATTTTCCAGCTGTCCCTTTCGGAAATTCAAGCCCATGTCATTATCTGCCCTCTGCGAATCAATTGCCAGCCTTCTCTTAAAAAAATCCATTTTTACTTGAAGTGCAAAAATTTCTTTTCCTCCTGACAGAGTAACCAAGGCAGTTCAGTTAATTATTTCTGTTGCTAAGTTTCTAATTTTTCATTTTTTCATATTTATAAAGGTTGGGAGGGTTGACGGCAGTAACATAGATTTTTAAGTTGTAGAGAGCTGGATCTGCAAAGCAGCTTTTCCATCTTACTGTGTGACCTTGGGCAGATGAACACCCTGAGCCTGTTTCCTTACCTCCTCAAGCAATGATGATAAAAATACAATATGGGTAAAACACTTACCACAGTGCCTGGCACCCAGAAAGCCCCTTGCAGGGTGAGGGGCAGAAGGGGGAGGGGAAAGAGAGAGAAAAGTGAGGAAGGAGGAGGGGGAGGAAAAAGAATGAGAACAGCAAACAGAGTCATAGACAAGGAGGGACACACAGAGATACAGAGACACAGAGACAGAGATGGAGGCAGAGAGTTCAAAGACAGAACGAACTGAGAGACGATGGGAAGTCAGGCATCTAATCTGCAGAAGCTGGCGATAGTGGTACTAGTAGTAACAGCAATGGCATTAGGGGGCTTTTTATTTATCATAAAATTATGTTTCTATTTCTGAATGTAGTAGAAGATGAAACATTTAAATACATGAATATCTTCGCTGTTTGTTCATGGTATATTTGACCTGTGCATTGAAACCTTTCCCGCCTTGCCTTAGCTGTGTTAGTCATTATCCATTATTCATAGGTACCAGGAATAGCACGTGCAAGGCATCAAAGCTACACTGAGCATCGTGCTCCAAGACGGAGCTGGGACTGTGGCACAAAAGGATGTGGCTGGACAGGGGCATACAACCAGGTCATAAAATCTCTCACATGCTAGACCAGCAGAGAACTCATCTGAAAGCAACGGGGAGCCCTGGGAGATTTATAGGCAAGGGCTGAAATAAAACAGAAGAGCGGGGCAAACACTTGACAGTAGTATCATTTGAATGAGGAGAGAGAAAATGCGGTCATGACAGCTGCGGTCTATGGACGTCTCTTAGGGAAGGAAACGCTTTTGCAGCCATCATGGTGTCCCAGGGTAGCCACGTGGTCACAAAGCCTATACTTGCTAGCTTGACGTCCCCTGGATCACCTGGTGCTTCTGTACATCTAGCCATCTCCCCGTCTTTATAAACCTTCAGATTCAGTGACATGGCCCATTCACCAACTGACTAGCAGGAAAAGCATGTGCCTCCCTGAATCATGGCTTCCTTTGCCTCTGGACTCTGGCTCGTTCCTATTTCTGCCACAGTTGCCTGACAGACACCCTGTACTTAAGGCAGACTTAAGTGCATGCTGTTTCTATGCATGCCCTCACATTCCTGCCTCCTTTACCTAAAATGTTCCCTTCCCCAGTACTGACACATGGCCCACCTACACTCAAGTTCCAGTCAAGTTGCCGTGTGACCGGTCCCTCGTCTCCCAGGCCAAAATGACTTCTCCCTCCTTGTGATGACGCAAACTACCAATTCATGTCCCTCATCCACTCTTGTGATGCCTTAAATTATAGTTGTTTGATCCTCACTACTAACACAAGATTCTGCCAGATGCTGAGAATCTATTCCAATTATGTGTGTGTATCTTTTCCAATTATGTATGTATGTCTATGTCTATTCCAATGATGCATTCCAGAGCTGGGGAAATGACCACAGCATGGGTTCGGGGGACCCCCCTGGGCTCACTGGACCCAAGAGGCAGATCAAGCTAAAACTTCATTGATCACGTGAGTTCCATAATTCCTACTCTGACTGGTGGACCACAGCGACATTTTCTTGGAATTAGTGTCAGTTCAGAGGCAGTGTCCAGTAATCACAGAAACACAGTCACACTGGTAAACGGCCATAGGTCCCAGGTCCCTTTGGAAAAAGCCAGAAGAAGGGTAAACTGTACACATTTTTCTCAGTGTAGCAGTAATCTTTGTGAGAAGACTCTCTTCATTCAAGGGATTCCTGATTGCAGACTGTATCCAGTCTGGGAATTGATTGTTTTTGTGATCATAACGTGAAATCGCTTTTTGTTTATGTGCAGATATCATCATGAGACCCAGCTGTGCTACTGGTTGGTTTTACCACAGGGCCAATTGCTATGGTTACTTCCGGAAGCTGAGGAGCTGGTCTGATGCTGAGGTAAGAAATTTGCCGCCTGCTTGGCCGGCCTTTCTAGAGCAAGGGACCAGCCGGAGCCCCAGATCTCATTTGATTCAGGATCCAGGGTTCTTCCTGGGCACCCTGAAGAGAAGCCCACTGGGTGGTGAAATGGAGAGAAGAGGGTTGTGCATTAACTCATTCAGTTCTGTAAGCATTGCTGAAGCAGGCGCTGTATGCCAGACCCTCGATGGGCTGCAAGCATATATGGATGCATAGGAAATAGCCCCTACCCTCAGCGAGCTCACTATCAGTAAAGGAGACAGAAATACGTCAGTCAAAGGAGGAATTCACAGAAAGGGTACTTAAGGCAGACTTAACTCCTGTTCCTGCGTTCTGAGATTTACCAGAAAGAGAGTGGTGTGTACACACGCGTGGAGCAGACACCTGGGAGCTGCTGACAGAAGGCAAAGCAGTCCACGCAAATGTGGAAACTTTTCCACTGCTCCACACAGTCCACACATGTGTCCGCTTTATTTCACTGAAGCTTTTAGAGATAATCAAATAGCCGATCAAAGTGAGTTATCTCAGCCGCATGTGGGGAGTCGGTGCTGCTGTCTCTGTGAATTGTGATTAACTGGGGGAGCCGTGTGGGTACATTTGGCGTGATCTGGGCCCATGTGGGCTTAGAATCCCTGTATATAACTCAGCAATGAAAAACAGAAAACAAACAAAGAATGAAGCACCGACCAGATGCCAGCTACTGAAATGCAGCGTGAGTGTAAATGACTTTCCAAGTTTACACTGAGGGTAACTGACAGAGCAACCCCAGTGAAGTTTGAGCTGAGTCCTGAATAATTGTATAAAAAGGAGAGTGAAACAGCAAAGAAAGAGTTTCCCAGACTCTGTCCCTGGAAAGAAAATGAGCTCGTGGAGAGGAATAGACTTTCTCTGTAAAAACAAAGAGAACAAAAAGGAAGATGTCTGGGAACCATGGGGTAATAGAGAACTGATTTAAATCAAACTCTGCCGCTCTTTAGGTACCTCCGTTTACCTGTTTCCCTACTGGAAAGTGTGATAATACTTTTTACCTCATGGACTTGTCAGCAGGATTCATTAAAACAGCTTGCATAAAGCCTATGGCACATGATAGATGCTAATTTTGGGTCTCAAGAAAGAACAGCGCCCAGGATTGACACTGAACCTTAACAGATTTAACAGGACCAGGATGCAGAGAGGGTGCTGGGATGGCGAGCCCAAAGGGGACCCCTCCCACCCAACGTGGGCTGTGCGGCTCCCTGATTCCTCACCAGTGTTGCTGCTGTTTTTGGCTCTTGAGAAGCCTGGAAGCTGATGGAGGCAACGTGAGAAGCACATGGACATCTGACCTTGAGCTTGAGAGGCAGAGGCCTGAGTTCTAGTTACACATCCAGTACTACCAGCTGTGTGGACTGGGAGGGAGACTATCACATACATACTCCAAGCCTGTTGCCCCTTCTGACACAAGGATCTTTTGTGGCTGGTACTCAGTAGGCACTCAATAAATGCTGTCTGGACATCTGACTGGCATGCCTCACAGACCTGAGGATTAAATAGAATTACAGTGATAGAAGCATGCTGGTATTGTAAGTGGTTTGCAAGTGTGAGGACTAAATTATTATTACATGGTAATCACACCTAATCTTGAGTAAATTAGTAAAAGCAAGAATGGGAGCAGTGAAAACCTAAGCAACCCAAACTATAATTGTATTGAATTAATTCAGTTTCTTGTCATGTAACACGACCCCAGAAGAGAATAAAATAAAGTTGAGATACACACACCCACATATATAAACATTTGCCTTGTTTAATTGAATAATAGGTTTCTGGTTACAGAACAAGAATTTATCATGTCATGTGTTCCATACAATCCTTAAAAAGTGAGTGATTCCCATTTATTCACCCACAAGAAAAATTCAGATTGCATGCCCTTGGATATGGAAAAAGGTAGCACTTTTGCAAAGGAAGAAGGAAGAATTTGGGATCGATATGCTGACATATAGGAGTAAAACAGATTCGGGATTAGAGCTGAAATATTTTAAAGTTGCAAAAGAGCAGATAATTACATATCTGCCTCTAGTGCAGAAGATACCCCCAAATCCAACCAGATTTGGTGGCATGGCTACTCCTGAGAAAAGGCAAAGGGGTGGGCATATTCATCTTCAGTCAGCAGGGATTCTACACCAGCGCAGGGAGCAGCCTCCGCTCCTCTGGAGAACCACCTCACATGTTTAGGCAATTGATCCATACTTATTCAGTAAAAAGTCAAAATAAGTTACAAACCTCTGTTTACAATGTACAATGTGTTATTCTTATGTAGCATAGGGTAATAATAATCTAACATAAACAGAATCTAGGCTCAGGAATTAGGCAGAGCTGGGCTCTCTTCCTGTGTCCAGTTGCCCTTTGCTGATCCTCCGTCTCTGCATCCGTAAACAAAAGGTGGGCCCCACCTCCTTCCGCTGCGGTTAGGACTGAATGGGATAGTGCCCGTGAGGTGCCCGGTGTATGGGAGGTGCCCCGCAAAGAGCACTGCCATATCGTCCGTTCTTGATGCACATTGCGTTCACATTCTCACGCCTCTGAAATCAGGTGTGTGCTACAAACACACTGCGTCACAGTGTATCGTAGATTCATTGATAGTGATTTTCTTTTCTTTATGGGACATAAAATAATGGCACATTGTACAATCAGCAGTTTCTTAGATTTGTTGAAATGCAGTATTATGATACATTTAGTCCTCGTGACAGGTCCCAGGCAGCAGTAATTATTTTCCAGATGAAGAAACTGAGCCTCAGAGAGGTGAAGTGAGTTGTCAAGGTCACTTACACCACTGAGAGGCAAGACTGGGGCCCCAGGCATGTCCTTGGACCCGAAATCTCTCACCTTGGCCCTGTACTGGCTGTTCCTCTGAGACCGAACGCTGCGGCAGGGCAGTTGTGTTTTCTCCCAGGGTGGCAGGAAGTCTTTTGTGGGGTTTAGAGCACAATGTGTGGAGGAAGTGGGGGCGGTGTGAGTCCCTCCTGCTTGGTACCCTAGCGTTCTGAGAGGGCTGTGCTTTAAACATCCAGGCATCATTAACAGGACCTCTCCTTGCATATGGCTCGAGTGTCAGTCTTATGGAAATGGAGCCCACCTGGCATCTATCCTGAATGTAAAGGAAGCCAGCACCATAGCAGAGTACATAAGTGGCTATCAGAGAAGCCAGCCCGTATGGATGGGCCTGCACGACCCACAGAAGGTAACCCTCAGACTTGGCCACAAAGGCCCTCTTGGGAAAGCCAGGCTGGCATCCTCTTTTTGGGGAATGGCCTCCCGGCCTATAACAAGGACACAGAGGTGGATCTTCTCCAGACGTGCTTCCAGCTGACAGAGACCAAGGCCTCAGGGTCAGGGGCCTGGTTCTGATCTCAGTGGAAGATGTGATCTAAATGATTCCATTGTATAGACCTTTGTCTAATTAAGGTCCTCCTGAGTCATAGAACACAAAATTATTAGCTTTCTAGACCTAAAAAGTGTGTGTGTGTGTGTGTGTGTGTGTGTGTGTATTACAAGACATTAATCAAATCTCCATTGGATCTTGAGTTAAAATTGAAAGGTTTCAGCTAGCCTTTTTTTTAGACGCTGTAATGTTTTGTATGTTATCCTTGATGTTTTTCACTGTAACTCTCTATTTTCATCAATATCTTATTGTAAGAAATGACATGAGAGCTCTTTGTAAGGAACAGCTGGTTGGTGACATCTAGATATGGGGTCTTCAGTTCACAGAGTCTTGTTGGGGCTTTAGTTGACTCAAGCAAACATAGGGAACATAAAGTGGGAACGCCCACAATTCCTTCTTCTTAATAAACTGCTGAAGACACCACGCATTCATTCACGCTCTTTCATGAATATGTGTTTAGCTTTTAGTATTGGTCTATAAATATCTTATGGCTCTTTCTCTTTTTGAACATTATGTTACAGCAAAACGAATAATCCTCTGCCATAGTTGTTACAAATATTTTATAGTCA
Source organism: Cacajao melanocephalus (assembly GCA_963573385.1). Taxonomy (NCBI): domain Eukaryota; kingdom Metazoa; phylum Chordata; class Mammalia; order Primates; family Pitheciidae; genus Cacajao; species Cacajao melanocephalus. The sequence continues at coordinate 28,195 of CAUYLG010061267.1, forward strand.
TTTCATTTTTAATGTCATTTATTTGACTATCAGAAATTTTACCTTTTTATATAGTCACATTGCTTTCAATCAGGACCCTGTCATTCAGACAGAATCAATACTTACATCTATTTTTATTTTTTGTGGTAATACTGGTAATGTTTTTCTATTAGTGGCTGAGTGGAATGACTTTCTGTTTTTCCTTCTTTAAGCATTTCTGTACTTTCCCAATGTTTGCAATGAAAATCATGTTTTAAAGGGGCTTGAGGGGCCTTCCTTGGCTGTGACCGGTGGGTTCTGAGCTGTGCGCTTCTCCACCTCCTGTTGTTTCAGAGGCAGTGGTGGCAGTGGATTGATGGGGCCACGTATCTGTACAGATCCTGGTCTGGCAAGTCCGTGGGTGGGAACAAGCACTGTGCTGAGATGGGCTCCAGTAACAGGAAGTTCTAACTCACCACCCCTCACCGCTTCCCAACACACAGCTTCTGCCCTTTGCCTAGTAAGAGCGAAAATGGACGCGGGGGACCCCTACGGTCCCCATTCCACACCAGCACCTCTTCTCCAGCAGGGCAGTGACCTTGCCACAGACACTGGTCACCAACCTTCAGTCCTTTGTGATCACTTTACAGTCTTTGTCATATCAACGTACCAGCAGTTCTGTTGTTTACTCAATATTTTCTTTAAATCCACTCACTTTTTTTTCTGAAATACACTTATTTTAAAATCATATTCTATACCATGAGGGGGGATATATGTGTCATTTTGGGAAACCCAGACCACAGGGAGTAAATATATGTGGTGGAAACAGATAAATCTCTTCTGACTCCTTTAAAATGAGAGTTTGCCATGAGCCCTGGAAAGCTGGTCTTTGCCTGAGTTCTTCCTTCCTGTCTGTTTCACTGAATCCTGTCCCCAGAATGCGGTGGCCCGAAGGTCAGTGCAGGCTGCACACACTCACGGGAGCCTCCTCCTTTTCCTGGCCTGCTTTCATTCTTTGCCTTTATGCTCGTGAGTTAGGCTGTTCAGCCTTCGTACTGGTGATGTCTTGGGCTGGACACTCCTTGGTTGTGGGCTATCCCATACACTGCAGAAGGTTGAGCAGCATCCCTCAGTAGGTGCCAGTAGCACTCCTCCTCCCAGATCGTGACAATCAAAAATTGCAGTGTCTCCTGTAGGGGGCAAATTCACCCCCTGATGAGAACCATGATTAATTAGTGATGTGGAAAACTTCAGCTGTTCAAGAGTGCAGAATATTGAAGAACACTCAATGCCAAAGGTCATGTACTTGAGAATATTCCAGTGCGTCTACTAGGACATCATAGGGACACCAGGACCCCTGCCAGCCAAGAAGTCGGCCTGGGATAGGCCTGGGCTGAGGTCTCAGCTGTTGGGCTGGGGTAGGGAGGGACTTGGCCACCCCCAGCAGGACATGGGGGCAGTTTACTGTTGTCTGAGGAATAAACAAGAAGATACCACACGTTCTTATTTTCCTTATAAGAAGGAAAAAGAGAGTGAGAAAACTTTCTAACAACTACGGGGCGAAGGGTAGACATGAGGAGACACAGTCTGAGGAAGACCGTCAGAGATAAACAGCCAGAGAGGGGATTGTCACAGACCAGTAAGAGCACAGCTGCTGCTGTTCGAGGCAGACGTCAGCTCAGCTGGAAAGAACACAACCCAAACCAATACGTAGAGGCTACCAACAATTGGATTTTTACTCAGATCAAGGAAAACATCTGAACAGTTACACTGTTCAAACACATAATGAGCTACCCCAGGAAGCAGTGAGAAACCTGTCACTAAAGTTAGTCAAACAAAAGGAGGACATTGGATTCGCTTTTCAGACCTACAATATCAGAATCTCTGGGGCTGATGGCTAGACCTGCTTTTGGGAGCAGTAGACCAGATGCCTCTGTAAATCCCTCTCATGCCCTGGATTCTGACATTCCCACTGGACAAAGTTCCCAAACAAAAGTCCTTTCTCTGTGAGTCAGTGATCACATCAGCAAGGTTCAGGAGCGAAGCTGCCTGTGTTACATGGAGGGGAACGAGAAGCCTGAAGCTGTCTGAGAACAGCGTATCTTTGGGTTCCCTTCCTTTCCCATGGTTACTCACCCAGCTCGTGGCTATCAGAAAACAGGCTCTCCAGGCAGAAAAGCGCAAGGAATGAAGCAAGGATTTGAGAAGAACTGGTGGAAGGTAGAATTTAAAAGCACACCCCCCTCGGCCACGTCAATGCAATGGATTTTGCCCCCCTACACAGCTTCTAATTTTTTTTAATTCAAAATGTAGAATATTAATGCCTCAATGCACAGCCACACTCACATTCCTGTTCTCTCTCTGTGACAGGGCTTGTTCCTTTTTTATATCTCTTTAGAAAGAACTCCAAAGCATTGTACTGTGTGTGTCCCTCTCTCACCCTTTCTGACTCTCCCCTTTATGTCAAAATGTGTTTTGTGACTCTGGAAAATTGCAGCTTGCACTGTTTTCTGACTTTTTGCTGGTCCACTTTGAGACATTTAATCATGATAACTGGGGTCTTGCAATTTGAAAAGAAATTTTATATTCAGTATCCATTGTGGCCAAGAGCATGGGTTCTGCATTCTGAATGCCCAGGGTAGAATTCCAGCTCCTCCTAACTGAGCTGTGTGACCTTGTGCAGATCTCTTACTTCTCTGTGCCTCAAATGCCTCCTTGTTAAAAGAACATAATGGCCCTAATCATCTGGATACATGTAGCATGCTTACCATGTGCAAGCTAGCTCACGGCTCCTGTGGCCTGGAGGAGAGGGAATGTAGTAGAGTCTCTCACTCACACTTCCCTGCACCGCCCCGCCCTCTGGTGAGGTGGGAGAAGCAGAGTGAAACAGTAACCTCTCTTGCTTAGTGACTGTAGTGAGTTGTGTTGTACTTAATTGTCTGAAGCTGCTGTTCTAGTTTATCCACAGGCTCATTGGGCGGCAACCTCAAAAAAACCCGCTAATGAGAGAGTCAGTCTCAAGCAGCACCCTATGCAGGCAGACTCCCCAACCAGGCTCCTGGCTCATGGCCTTGTGTTGTATTCTTTTTGCCCCATACTGTGAAAGTACTCACAAGCTTGCAGGCCCCGTTTCATTTACACTCTGTAGTCCCTGTGCCGAGCCCTGTGGATGCAGGCATAAGCAGGCCCCATCCTCTGTGAGGGGCACACCTCACCCCCTTCTCTCCCCAGGGCTCTCACCCACCCAACACACACTGGGAACAGGGTCAGATCTGCAGCTCAGGGCCCAAGCAGACACCCAGCCAGGGAACAACTCTTCACTCTGCTGCAGACACCGAGGATGACAAGTGATGCTGTGGAGTTTGGCTTCTGGGAGAGAAATAGTTGGATCTCACCTCAAAAATACTGCAGTCCTTCAAAAGGCCACCTCTGCCTTGCGCTCAGCCTCTTTTCATAAGCAGATGGCCTGTTGAGATGTGACTGGCTTTAGAAGCTTTCAGTTCTTTGAACGTGGAATAGGAGCTTCCTAGAGCCTCAGCTGTGGACTTGAAGAAAGGCCACCCTCAGATCCTCACTGCATCCTGCTTCAACACAAGAGTCCCTCATTCTCATTTGATTCATGTCAACCCCTGCCTTCCCTCAAAAGCAGTGCTGGAGTGGAGCTTTTGCCATGATGTGTGACATTTAAAGTGTTTTTCTCTCATTGGCAAAGTTAGTATTTGTATTAAGTTTCTCCAGGGAAACAGAAGTAATTGGATGTATGTAGAGAGAGACAGAGATTTACTTTGAGGAACTGGCTCATGCAATTGTTGGTGCTGTCAAGTCTGAAATCCATAGGGCAGGCCAGCAACCTGGAAATTCTTGCAGGAGTTAATGTGTGGTCTTGAATCCAAAGATGGTCTGGAGGCAGAATGTCTTTCCCTTTGGGAGACCAGTCTGTTCTGTTAAGGCCTTCAGTTGACTGGGGGAAGCCCATGCACATGATGGAGGGTCATCTGCTTTACTCAAAAGTCTACTGATTTTTAAATGTTAATCACATCTAAAAAACACCTTCACAGCAATCAAACAACTGTACACCATAGCCTAGTCAAGTTGACATGTTAAGTCAACTGTCATATCGCCTTATCTGTGACTCCAAGAAAAATGCCCAGATAACTCTGGCAAGCTCAGCACAGAACTAAATGGATTTAAATGTCTGTTTATTTTCTTACAGACTTTTTAACTTGGAACAGCAACGAATGCAACAAGCGCCAACACTTCTTGTGCGAATACCGACCATAGAGCAAGAATCAAGATTCTGCTAACTCCCGCGCAGCCCCGTCCTCTTCGTCTCTGCTAGCCGGGCTAAATCTGCTCATGATCTCAGAGAGGAAACCTAGCAAAATAAGAGCATTAAGGCTCCTATTGCACTGGCTTTTTTAGGCTTAGAGACAGAAACTTTAGCATTGGCACAGTAGTGACTTCTAGCTCTAAACGTTCACCCTGCCATCCCTTTCCACAGTACCCTTCTTTGTGGGAGTTGAGTCAGGGTGGCGGGAAAAATTTTAGAGGAAAAATTATAAAGGTAGTTATAGGAAATAGTCACAAACCTTCTTGGAAGGCCGGGGGTGGGGAAGGGGGTTGTTGCATAGCTTCAGTAAAAGGTTTGGCCAAAGGCAGCTGAATTCTCTTAAAAACTTAGGTTGTTAATACATAGGAATGCAGAGGAATTTATCTAAATAGCTTGTTTACTCAGGTGGGCCTAAGACCAACCTTTGATCTTATGTAGGGGGAACTGCTCTCTACTCGGGGTTGGCAAAATTAATTACCCACTAGTGGTGTTTGGTCAAAATCTTTGTAATTTAATTTGTAGTAAATAAATGTGAAACTTCACTGGCTAGTCAGGGTCATGGCTGCTAACTCGTTACTGGACCCTTCTCAGTGTCTATAAGAGACCCCCCAGCCCACTCTTCCACTGGTTATTTGTGTCTGAGTGCATCTGCATTTGTTCATCCATTGCTGGGTCAGGGTCTGTGGGTCAGACCCAACACTTCTTCCCTCCTCCCCTCTCTCTGGCTCAAGCAGTCTAGAAAAGTGCATCTCCAGCCAATGAAACAGCTGGGTTTTTGGCCATAAGAAGTAAAGACTTGAAGACAGGAGGAAGAAACTCAGGAGTAAGCCTCTAGCCCCTTTCAGCTTCTACACCCCTCTGCCCTCTCTCCATTGCCCACACATGCCCACTCAACTCCTGCTTGTTTTTCCTTTGGCCATGTTTGGAAGGTTTACCAGTAGAATCCTTGCTAGGCTGATGTGGGCCATACATTCTTTTAATAAACTGTCGTATACATAAGAGGTTGCTGTGTTCCAATTCAGCAGTGGTGAAAGCGTAAAAGTGAAATAAGACCAAGAAATACACCCAAGTGCTTCTTCATCTCCTTCATCTGAGTCTCTGCCTCCTCTACCCCTGCAGTAGCACTGGTTCAAGGGGAGGAGAGCTGCAGGTGACATGCCTGCTAACTTCTGAGTGGGGTTGGGTGAGTGGGTGCTATTCAATTGTGAGTGCTTCTCAGCTTATGAGAGGGATGACAGTCACAGCAGGTATAATAGAGCTGGCCTGGATTATGGACACTCATCTCCCCCACTGCCACTGATAACCTGTGTGGCCTCGTGTGACTCTCTTTGCTCTGTGAGGTTCGGAATGGCTTATGGGGTGGTTACTTCAATCATGAGGAGGTAATTTTGCTGGCAAACAGATATGTGACACCCTAGGTCACGAATCTGCACTGTCATGTAAAAAGAAACAAATATGGACTCAATGATTATAGCATATGACTGTGGTATGATCACATTCACATTCCCTAGAGGAAAATACCACCAGAACGGAGAGCTCATGCAGTTCAGACGTGCAGTTCAGGCTACGTGAATGGCCATTTGCTTCATGCATGTTGTACTGCCAACCGGCAAACATGACGAGTCTTATTTCCTAGTCTTTGAACACTCCCCTCTCATCCTAGCAGGCTAAGACCTGCAATTGAGTACTGGCTAAAAGAAGAGTAGAAAGAAAGGGGAAGTGGAAGATATGGAGCCCTGGCCCTAACCACTTCTCCTTTCACTCTCCTTTCGTTTCTTCTTCCTTCCTCCATCACACCCTTGTCATTCTTTTGGTTGTCAAAGAGGAAAACTCCAGAAAAAATGTGTTGCTCCTCTCAAGCATAAAAAAGCTGGTCAACTCAAAAGATAAATCTAATAGTGACACTTCAGACCAAGTAACAGGCAAATGGAAAAGGCTCATTCTGTCAAAGCATATAGTTAGCTTCAGCAAAACTGCAACCACCAACTCCCAGGAGGGTTCTGGGTAAGTCACTGTCAGAGAAACAAACAAAAGTGTCAGACTGCATGATAGAGATGACAGATAAATTGGGAATGCCAGACCGTTGAGAACAACAGTAGAATCCTGTTGCAACAAGTGCCAGATTCTGTAGTATTACCTGTAGGAACCAGAAAAAAAAATGCAAAGGAAACTGGCTGAGAATGTCTCATAAAGGTAGAAGCTCTCAGTTTTTCTGATGGTGGCACATATGAAAGTTAAAAAAAAAAACAAAACACCATAGCCCACCTCCCTCTCCTAGTTTATTTGCTTTTTCAAGAGGAAAAATACCTCAAGATAGCAAGTAAGTAGAGATGAACAAAATAAAAATTCAAAAAACTATAGATAGCAAATCTACTAAGATAAAATCTAACAGTCATTCTATAAATATATAAAAATATTGACAATATATTTAAAAATAGTTCCAACTGAAAAGCATCAACACCTTAAGACCATCTTGGTGATGTCATAATAACAAGGCTCCCTCCCTGAAATTGCTGAAATGCTGACAGTCTGCATGCGCACATATGCTGGGAAAAGTGTGGATAAGCAGTCACCCACCTTACTGGAAGGTGGGGATAGTCTGGAAATCTGGGATAGAACGGTCATGATTTTTGTTTATGTGTGTAAAATGTTAGCAATCCTCAATAATTCACTGAGTGGATATATCATTCAATACATTCTTATTGAATGTATGCTGTGAGCAAGAACTCATTTTAGAAGCCAAGAATCCATCAGTGAGCAAAATAAAATTCCTTGCAATCGTAGAGTATCCATTTCATCAGGGATGGGGAGGGGATGTCGACAAACAACAAACTAAATAAGGAAAGGACATACTGCGAGATGATGACAAGAGCTGTGGTGCAAACATAAAGCCAGGAGGGGCAGAGGGAGCAGGCGTATGTTGGCGTGTGTATGGAATACGTGCTGTGATTCCCCCCTTTCTTTGGTCACAACTGGCAGCCAGACTGTTTCAGCATAAAAAGAATGTATTGGTTTACGTCACTCCACGGTCACTAAGTCTATTTGAGCTTCAGGTATAACTTGACCAACAGCTCAACAAAGTTACCAGATGGGAGTTTTTTTCTATTTTGTGGCCATTTTTGCTGGGGATTAGCTTCATTATCTGGCCATATCTAGTGCAAGATGGCTGAAGCCATCTCACCTCTATCAGGAAACAGGTCCACAACCCTTAAACGGGAGCCTCCAAATTAAGCCTCATTGGCCAGGAAAACCCTACATGAGTTGTGTGCTCATTCTCCAACCAATTAAAGTAGTGAGGAGGATGGGATATGATGATTGACTTAGCTAAGTAATCAATTGTAACAACTCCTCTAGAGCCCAGGAGTTTACGCAGCTTCACCTGAAGGGCAGGACCCTTCTCACCCATATGGGTGCCTCTGTAGAAATTGAAAAAAAAAATGATGCCCCTTCTTCTTAAGACGTGCCCCATGGAGACACAGAACCAAGACAGGCTGGAATGTAGCCCCTTCTTGCCCTCTGAGTTGTGTACTCTCGTGTAGTGTGCAGTCCTATTCTGTGGCCCACTGTAAAAGGAAGGGAAGTAGGGCAGAGTGGTTCTCAACCCAGGGGACCAAGGACCATGCTCTGGGAAATTTTATCCTAAGGCCCTACTGCAAGAATTTAGAACCAGGAGTCAGTCTCAACTGAGACTGGAGAAGCATCTCATGCGAGAAAGAGAAAATTCAAGTAGGTGTTCTTTCCTGAGATGTGTCCATTTATATGACTCCAGCTGCGGCTCATAGCAGTTTATTATGATGGGGAGAGCAACGCTTTAAGAGTTAAGCCACACTGGGTGGCGATTCCTCAAGGACCTAAAAATAGAAATTCCACTTGACCCAGCAATCCCATTACTGGGTATATACCCAAAGGATTGTAAATCCATCTATTATAAGGACACATACACACATATGTTCATTGCATTGCTGTTTACAATAGCAAAGACCTGGAACCAACCCAAATGCCCATGGATGATACACTGTACAAAAAAAAATGTGACACATACATACCATGGAATAATATGCAGCCATAAAAAATGATGAGTTTGTGTCCTTTGTAGAGACATGGATGAATCTAGAAACTATCATTCTCAGCAAACTGACACAAGAACAGAAAACCAAACACCACATGTTTTCACTCATAGGTGGGTGATGAACAATGAAAACACTTGGGCACAGGGAAGGGAAGAACACTTACTGGTGTAGGTGGGGGTTGGAAGGGTGG
>CAUYLG010061268.1:0-11150 GCA_963573385.1 Cacajao melanocephalus
TCAGATTGGTTAAATAAATGAGTGTTTATATAAAATATTCAGTAATTAACCCTAGTTTTTCCTTTGGTTCATGTGACTTAGTTAAATCTTTGATAAATTAACTAGTTTTAAAATTGTTGATAAAATAAAATTTGAAATGTCTTCAAAATTGTCAACCTATATTTTTGTCTTGGTTTAATGGTCAGTTTTATATTTGCTTCTGATTAATGTTTTAAAATCATGAAGATATAGTCCCAGCCAAAAACTAAACAATCTTTGTTTATATAATTATTTGATAAATAAGATTAATTTAATCATGTTGATTAAAAACAGCTGTATCTTCTGAGTTATCAACAGAATGCCCATGCATTTAATTTTAAGGGTCTTACTTAGATAAACTCCTAATATTAACAGGATATGAAATTGGTTAACAAAAATGACTGAAATAATGACTAATATCTCAATTTTCATAAGCAATATAGGTATAGTTGTTTTAAAAATTAAATTAGGTAATTATAAATAAAACAAATGATCACAGATGAACTTTCAATGTAATTTAAAATCTTAAAGTTATGTAGTCTTAAATAATAGATATTCATCAAATTTCTGGATAATATCCAACTAAGAAAAAAAACTAAAACTAATTGCTGAATTAATATAATTTCATTCTTGGCTTCTTCAATTTTATAACATGAGTCAATATTAGGTCTATTAATTAAAATATATATTTAAAAAATACAGGACTGAGGATGGGATTTCAGAAAATTAGTAAAGGTCTAAACAAGTCAAAGAAGATTTGTACAGGATGAGCCACATGAAAGGCATTTCATATGTGATTGGGTTAGCTGAAATGGGAGAGAAATTGTTTACGTATTTTTCTAATATTATAACATTGATGTCAGGGACACTGATACTAAAACCAGAGTCTGTTTCCATATACTTAAAACAACAAGGTTTCCTTAAAGTACTAATTTGCTCTTAATAAAATTGAAAGATATTTTCACTTTTAATTATGAAATCTGTTTCCTTTACAGCCATCTTCTTCCTAAGGTCTATTTCATTTTACTAGTTTCAGATTTAAAATGCTACCCTCTTTAAAGTAAAAATGAAATTAATTTCATTTGGTGAGATACAGTTTTACCTTTGAAATTTTTCAAATTCATTTTCATAAGTTCAACTTTTGATGTATATTGCTGCATGTGATTTGTAGGTTATATATCATCACCTCTAGCTTTTTCTCCCCTTGAGAAGGTGAGGATGGTAATTCTCTTGAACTTTCAGTCAGATCCTACAGCTGGTTTTTCACTGGTCCAACAGTGCTGTTAGGCCTACCAAAGCAATATTTTCTTCCAGTATAATTTAATTTTTTATTCTTGACTTTTCTTGATATAATCTTAATTGGTATACTATGGACACATTATTTCTATGTCTGATTAATTCAAGTTTTCATCAGGTTTGACTTCCAGGGAATCTTAATGAGCATTCTATGAGGAGAAACAATCACCAGAAGGTTTTCCTTTACCTTTTTGGTAGCTGCTCTAAGAAACAAATATTTTATGTTTTATCAAGATAATTTATTTGTGTTGCCTTTATTAAGAGTTTTATTACTTAAAATTTGAGCTTTAAAATAATTAAAGTATTACATCTATGTAATTTCCTCTGTTGCTTTTGAAATATTTTGATTATCACACTGGCTAAGTGACTAAAAATTATTTGAGAGTGAACTGGGATTTTTTTTTTTAATTTAAAAGCTTTGAGCCTTTTGGCAACTGTGACAAATGTCTTCAAAATTAAATCCTAAATTAAGTATTTTTGACCTGATATTTACTTTAGAGTTTTCCTTGGAAAGTTGGGCCTCTGGAAAGGCTCAAAATATGTACCTCTCACTTTGTAAAGATTTAAATAATTAGACTAAAACCTTTGTAAACCTTTAAATCTAATTTAAATTATTAGATATAAATAATATAGGAAATATTAACAAATGATAAGTGGTACTAGGTCTTTCATTTAGGTGTGTTTATGGGTGTGTTGTTAATAAAAATGTTTCAAACAATTATATAATTCATTAAAATATAACATATTACCAGTCATAATTTTGGTTGTCATCTTAAATTACTATATATAATAGAAATAACAGAATTTCCTTGTCAAAGGTAAACTTTCATCAGATTATTAATCATGGCTATTCTAAGTTTTTGTCATCTATAGTTATTGTTTTGAATTTTTCTCTAAAAACATTCACAATCAGATTCATAGAAACAACTTAAACAAGTACATTTACATACAGGTTTCTAATAACTTGAAGATCAATAGACTAAATAAAAATTTCCAGTACTCTGAAAAAAACTGATAGATTTATAAAACTACCAATGGAAGTACAATATGAGTTTATCATGCAAGAATAAATAACTGATGATAATATTTTTGTAACTGTTATTTAAAAGATTATTGGCTCTTTATATAATTTTTTTAAGATATAAGGAAATTTTTTATCTTAAGAGAGCTATAACTTATGATCATTTCATAAGGTATACTTTAGTAAACAGATAAATGTATTTGTGTGTTATTTTTTCTTCTTGGTTCCTTCAGGAATTCAAAAACCATTTGTGAGAATTTTTATGACAATATGACTATTTGCATAAGTCCAGTAAAATCTGCTCTCTGCTTATAAAAGAGTGCAATAGAAAACACTGGCTATATTACTAACGCTTTGACTGAAATGCCATATTTGAAAATATGCATAAAATTCCTGACTGCAAGTGTTCCAGCCTTACAGTGAATAAATAAAAACTGTCACTGTTTAGCAGGCCCAGGAAACATAAGGCTGTAAATAATATCTAAAGTCTGCATTGGTTTGGCTTCCTAATTTCAAGAGGTTTTTAAATATGATAGATATTGTCTTATACAATCAATGTTGAGAAAATGTGTATTTCCAAAGAAAAACTATAATGCACCTGTTATTCAACTGTAACTCTACATTGTTTTGAGTTCTTTTTTATCTATTTATAGTCAAGATTAGGTACTAAATTTTGGGGGTTTTTCCAATCCAGCTTTCTCATAAAATTACTAAAACAGGAATCACTCTGTTCCTAAACCCCTATAAGCTAAAACCAGACAAATTTTAAGGAGCTTTTTTTTTTTTTTTTTTTTTTTTGCTTGATAGATGGGCCACACAAAAAGGTCACCAAGCCAGTTCATGGTATAACCAGAGTCATTCAAACTGCAAACCAGGATGAGAGGTTGATGTTTCTCATGCCATAAAGTTTTTCCTAAGATGTCGAAACATGACTTCATTTCAGAATGAGACTGAAATTCATTTCAGAATGTGTAGTGGTACCTTTTGCCTTTGGCAGAATAATCATGTAATTAAAATTTTGCAATCAGTAAATTCTATAAGTAACTTGACCAAAGAAATAGTTTTAGTCCACCCCGTGTGCAAGTTTGGCAATATTCCCAACACAACTTTTTATTCAAATTTGTACTAGTGATACCTTTTGTAAAGTTAGGATTGACTGCTTTAATTCAATCTAGTCATAAAATGTTATTCAGTGGCTACAACAGGTCTCACTCAGTTTCCTCCATGGTCTGTTGATTTAGTGAGTTTGTTGCCCTTAGGCTGGACTTTTAGTACAAAACCATGTACAAATGTATATTTATTATATTATTGTTAATTCTTCGTATTATGATTTTTAAACTTGATTCATATTTCCGGCCTAATGTTTGTAAAGCCAGCTCTTCTAACAGGATAATGTTAGCTCAACCCTCAAATGATTACAGATGCCTATGGATTGATAACATGAAACTCAATGCTTGACTCCAGATAAACATACCCTGAGAATATTTTTCCTTCTGGCCACTTTGTTATTCTAATGTGGCCCAAGTTCCTGACACAGAGCCCCCTACCTTCTTCCTGTCATGGAACAAATTCAACTGAGACAGGTCCATCCCAGCACTCAGGGATAATTAAACCTAACCACAAAATGATTTATCAGTGATACTTTCAGAAAGAGAGCTTGATCAAAAGGGGGAAATGTGAAAGTTTTTTATATAAAACGGGTCATGCTTGTCATGACCAACTAAAGAATAGTCAAGAGGTCAGAATGAAGAAGTACTAACCTTCCTCCAAAAATGGAATCCTCTGCAAGCCTGGCTGCTAAAATTGCTCACTGTAATCTGAAACCAGTTTTATCTAATGGCTACTGAAAAAACCTGCTGCAAATCTATGACTAGTTTTACCGACAGTTGTCCCTCACTAATCAGATCTTGCCAGCTCCTGACAACCTTTCTAGTGACAGGGAACATTCTTGAAGACCAATACATAACAGTTTTCCTTTTTATAAAATTCCTAAACTTCTCTTAAAGGCTTATTCTCTGGACATACAGAAGACTAGTGGTCTACATGTATGCCCCAAATGGCTATTCTTTCTTCCAAAATAAAACATTTTAGAGAACCATCTCTATATTTTACTCGACTTTAACACTACTATGCTATTTTTCTAGAAAAGTTACAACTTAAATCATAAAATTTTATCTACTTACATCTCTCTTATTTTGGAAAGGTCCATACATAAACAAAAGCACAGGAAATAGAATATTGAATTTTGATGAAAGCATGCCCTAGATCTAAGAACAATCAACTAATGATCACACTTGTTATGGCTCTATATTTTGCCTTGCACTCCAGATTGGCACATTACATTTTAAAATATATAATTCTTATTAACATAATGGTTCAATAAAAATAGAAGTTCAAGAAAAAGTAAAAAGGTTAAAAATAATAATTACAAAAATTCCCAAAAGTTTTAAAATATCTATCAAGATTTTATGTTAGTGAAATCATAATTTTGATTAACATTATGTCATATACATTTCTTTATTCATGTAGACTTCATAACCTTTGTACTAAACAAATACAGAAATATTTCATAATTAAAAATTATCCAATTACTGAACATGACATGCTACATTTTAAAGTCTGTATTTGTTACAAGTAGAAAAAAAGAACTTCATTTTAGAAAAAACTTCAGATGTTTATAAATGCTGTTTTAGAGGAAATGATGCATTGCACAAGGATATAATGTATCATTTGGATGTTTTGCAATGATGCTAAACATTTCACAAAATTCAAGGCAGGTTTGAACTCCTAAGTCTCAGGAAGAATAGGTCCAGGGCACTGATGGGGACCAAGGTAGCAGAGTTTTAGGGACCTACTCTGTGCAACACTACTTCTCAAATTTTAAGATGAAAATCAGTCCTTTAGCAACCATGTTAAAAGGCAGATTTCCACACATTATGAGGTCTGACAGTCTGTATTTCTAACAAGCTCCTAAGCTATGCCAATATAGCTGGTCTTTTGTCCAGTCTTTGCTATCCACTCATGGTAGCATGATTTAGCAACAATTTCCTCAGGTTTTAGTTCACATTTTCATATTTTTAGGTTAGCGTTATATATACATTTGCATCGTATGCATACATATATATTTTTTGATAAACAGGTTTTCTTTTGTTGTTCATTGTCTAAAGTGCTGTTATTCTTTTAAATTCTTTTTAGAAAAAAATTCTAATCATTTGTATTCTTTTAAAAACATTCTATTTCCAAAGTCAAGCAACTGGTTGAATTCATTTGTGGAAGAAATATAAAAATATAAATATTAAATATATAAATAAAATGTAAATATAAAATATAAATATATAAATCAACCAATAAAAATATATATGAATCTCCTACTAGCCTCAAGGCTTTATATTAGATGCATTGAGAATATAAGCAAAAGAAACATGTTTTCTCATTATCTCATGAAATTTATAAGTTTATTTACAGTCATTTCGTATTTTAAAAATAGGTTCTTTTCCAATTTCATTTAGCAACTAGGCATGAAAATGCATATGCATTTTGGTAAATGGAAAATCCCATCTAAGTCAAATCAATTTCCTACGAGTTGCAATGGCAATGGTTGGAGTTGGCAAGCCTGTTCTATGTCACATCTTTCCGTGTGCTGCTTGAGCAATGCCTTAGATGCCACCAAATGTCTTGTTTTTGAATGTGAAGCTATGCATTCCCATCAGGCAACTGAGTTAACAATAATATGACACTATTTAATGATAAAAAGGTCAGTTCTATCAAAATGTAAATTTTTATTCAAATAGCAAGCATCATTGCAAATTATTAATATTTAATATTCACTAAAATTGGCACATAATCTTTATTTTTAGTAACTTATTAATTTCTCTTAATAGAAAATATAACTTCTGAGTTTTTTCTTTGGTCTTTAAAAAAACAAAAATGTCGATGATGAAGAAAATATAAGGCTGTATTTTCTATAGTTCTCTCTTTTCTATGCCCCCAAGCTACATGTCAAGCTGCCTCTATATAATTTTCATATTGATGTACGGCTAATCTGATATACAGATAAAAAGAATCTGTATCAATTATTTAAACCTGTCTATTACCTTTTTTAGAAAGCCACCAGCCTTTAAAAAATACCTTTTCAAGGATACATTTTAATTCTTAAAGGAGTAAGATCCTTTTCTTCTCTGAACATTTAATTATACAGAAGTGATAAATAGAACCAAACTTAAACAGTGACATCAACTAAGTTTATCATAGAGTTTCAATATTAACTAGGATGATAGCACATAAGACTTAATTTGCCTTTTAGAATCTTAATTGTTCTGAGTCTAATACATCGTACCAGGCTCTGAACTAATTCCCTAGAAACCAACTTGCAGCACATGAGCTACTGATAAGTTATCTGATTCATCATGCCTATTTGGAAGGACATTTGGTGATGGTGGTTGTAAGAACTTCCTTACTTTCAGGAATGATATACAATTGTTCACCAATGAGTGGTCCCATTCCAGAATTCACTGTAAATGTTATTGTCCAGGAATGTAAGTAATGTTAAGAGATTTTTTTCCTTCACATTAAATGCCTAATAACTTAGCACAGTGCTTGGGGACATGTATTTATAGATCAAGAGAAAGAAGCAAATATCTGTCCCATTACCAAATGTATCTCAAAATTGTAAAGTACCTTTTAAATCTGAAATTTGCTTATTTAAGCAGTATTCCTTTTTAAAATTCCCTTCCTGATACAGAAATATCACTGGGAGGTGACATGCTTAAGAAAATGTAACTCATAGCTCAAATCAAAATACATCATAATAGACTGCAGCAAAAGCACAAAACATTAGTCATTCTATACATTTTTTGAAGCACTGTACCCCCAATATATAGGTGACTTTGTATAGTTTATACTATGTAAATATTATATAGTTTATACTATATAAATGTTATGGGTTTCAATCAAAGCAGTCATAATAACAATTAATCTTGCAGTTCCCTAGTCTTCTTACCCTAAAACATAAGATAAACTTATTTTAGAGGTAGAACCATAGATTTTAGATCCAGAAGAATATGAAGCTAAATGAAAAATAATTTTGAAATTAGTTGTTTGTTCTTGCTAAGCTGCTATTTTCTCACCCATAAAATGAGAATTGTAATATTTCTTATTTTAATTATAGGATTAAATGGACAAACACATGTAAAATGACCTCTCTAGCACCTGATATGTAAAAGAGGTAAAGTTAGTGGCTGATATTTTTATTTTTAAATCATAATAATGGTGCCAGCCAGCTCCAGCCCACTCCTAGCTCTAGGTCAATTCAATGTTAGCCAATTCTTGGAAATGACCAACTCAATAAATGACAAACTCAGCAAATGATCAACTCATCAAATGACAAATATGTCAAGTAACCAATTTACAAAATGACAAATTTATCAAAAGTCAATTTCCAAAAGCTAACTTCCAGAAAAATAATGTGTCATATGATCAATTCCCAAGTAACCTTAGTTCCTAAAAACGTATCCATTTCCTTAAGGAGGAACTAGGACAATTTCTTTATTCATTGTGTCTCCAGAGGCAGAAAAATGTAGGGGCAAAACAAAAGCTTAAAGATATAAAGAAGAAAGGCAATTGTACAGATAAAAACATTTGAATGTACAATATGCTCACTGGAATATACCACATGCATGACTCTGGCTTTTAGCCAAACTAGACTAAGAATGCTGCAGCTAAAATGCAGACAGGCAATGAATAATCACATTTTGAAAAATCCTAATCAGTTTGGCAATTGTTTTATTTGCTGTCTTAATCAACAGGCAGATTGGTTTTTCAGTGAATTGACTTTATTTAAATTTATTCTTTCAATCTTTATGTGCTATGTACTTGAAGATACTGAATCACAAAGACTATTTATTCATAGCTAATGTAGTCATTGGGGCCTTGACATGAACTTCCAGGAATTTTTAAAGGCCTATGGTCAAATTGTGGATGTTTAATTATTTTAAGATGTTAACTCTCGACAACAGAGTTAGGAGATATAAATAAATCAATTGGATGTAAATCTGATAGTTTTGCAATTGCGCTTAACATCATCTAGGTTAATGCATGATTTAACTTACATAACACCTACGCTAATACAGAATTTAACTTATATAACTCACCTTGAACAAAATTTTAAATACTCACTTTGTCTTTATTCAGTCTTTCTTGAACTTCCCTTTCAGTGACCATCTGCAGCTTTTCTGATTGCCCTCCAAGTAACACACATATATTCCATCATCTACTGGCAAGCTTACATATATTCTTCAGTTACTCAGTCCCCCCAGATTCTTTCTACTTTTGCCATAGCCTAAGCAGCCTCAGGGAACGGTACTTTAGAAAGTATATTAGAAACAGTGTTATTGAGATTTGAAAGAGATCTTGCCTATTGTTTAAATTTATATTGGATTTTATTGATTTAATTTATTGAAAGTAAATCCCAAAGAGGTAAAGTGATTTACTGAAAGTCACATGGAAGTAAGTTTACTTACAAGAAGTTCACTTGAGATAGAATATTTATAGCTAAAATTTTTTCACCGTTTCTTCTATCAAAAGTTGCACTCTGTTTTTTCATCCATTTGAATTCAACCTGGCTTTGTGACTTGCTTTGATCAACAGAATTAGGCAGAAGTCATATTGAGTAAGTTCTGGAGGCTGGACCTCAAGGAAATTACAGCTTCTGCCTTTGCCCTCATGGAATGCTACCCCAAAGCCACCAGGTAAGAAAGTCTGTCCTACTGGAGGAAGAGATGTCAAGTGAAGGAAAACCAAGGCCAGCATCAATTATTCAAGAAGGGAATGGAGCCATCTGGACATTCCAGACCAGCCAATCTTGCAGCTGAATGAATGTAGCATGGAATGAACCCATATAAGAAGGAAAGAAACCATCCAATTAACCGATAGAATTCTGAGAATCAATGAGTCATTGTTGTTTTAAGTCATTAAGTTTTGTGTGAGATATTACGTAGCAGTTAATTGATTCTTTTTTAAAGGCATGTTAGGAGGCCTACAGAAATACATACATTACAGGTTGTAGAAACAAAGAAAACAATTTGGGACATCAAGATGAAAGGAAAGCAAATGTAGTTTAAATAAGATTGCAGAGGTAGAGAAAAAGAAAAGGTTTATATTTAGGTATGTAGTTTATATCATCCCCCAAACAACCAGTTATACCCGAGAGGTGCCATACCATGACAAGGGAACACCTCATGAGTTTTGAAATGGGTCTCTCTACATCTTTTGCAAGAAGGGACACTGACTACCTTTGTTCTTAACTATCTTTTAAAGGATGTGTATACAGTGAAAAGTGTTGGAAAAACAAATTGTCCTATTATGAGCAAAGGGCATGCATGCAAACTGTAAGTATAAGATATTCAGTTTCCTTAAACTCAGGTTTCCTTCCTACTGTGTATATATGAGTCACCTGCTACTCTTCACAGAGCCCAGAAAGAACTGAGGCTACAAAAAATGGTGCCAAACATGCTGATGCTCATGCTGCTTTGTGTGCTGTGAGTAATAAACTCATTTGTCTCTGACCCAGGAGTTTTGTGTCATCTGCCAGCATCTATGAAATTTTGCCAGGCTGACTTGTTAGCTTGAGAGAATGAAAGACATCTCAAACTCTTTAGTTTTAACAATGAGGTATTCTACAACAAACACCAAGTAAAGTTGTTTGTTTATCTTAGGAAGTATGTTTATGTGTTATCCATTAACAAGGTAAGAAGAGGAAAAGAACTAGATCATTTGACGCCAGAGTCAGTACTCACTTTTATTATACATAGTAGAAAATTTTATAACAAATCCTCATTAAAGTATTAATAAATTATAAAACTTTTTTCCATTATCTTTTGCATAGGGAGAAATGCCTTAATCAAAATAACAAAGAGCTAGTGAATAACTGCAGGATTAATCAAATGCATGAGAAAAATATTGTGTAGCAGAAATTTCCAATTTCCCCCAATTTGGATAATTCAGCTAGCTATTTATTCCAGCTGCAATATACTGTAAATGTAAGAGCCAGGCTTTGAAATTAGGGAGATCTAGATCCAATAATGTGCTTAGTTGTACAACTTAGAAGAGCTTTAGCTTATTTTAAGCTGTACACATTTGGACAAATGATACAGTTTATTTATTTTTTAAATGGTATAAATTGTTCAAATGTAATGATACCAAACAGGCTGTATTATTTTGAGGATTAGAAAAATTGATGTTTTATTCCTACACATTCAGACAACTCAATGAATGGTAGCCCCCTATTTTAGGCCATTTTTACATTGCCATAAAGAAATACCTGAGGTTGGCATCATTAGCGTGAACTGGCAACCAACAGAATGGGAAAAAAATCTTTGCAGTCTACCCATCTGACAAAGGGCTAATATCCAGAATCTACAAAGAACTAAAACAGATTTACAAGAAAAAAACAAACAACCCCATTCAAAAGTGGGCAAAGGATATGAACAGATATTTTTCAAAAGAAGACCTATATGAGGCTAACAAACATATGAAAAAATGCTCATCATCACTGGTCATTAGAGAAATACAAATCAAAACCACATTGAGATACCACCTCAGTCCAGTTAGAATGGCGATCATTAAAAAATCTGGAGACAACAGATGCTGGAGAGGATGTGGAGATAGGAACACTCTTACACAGTTGGTGGGAGTGAAAATTAGTTCAACCATTGTGGAAGACAGTGTGGCGATTTCTCAAGGATCTAGAAATAGAAATTCCATTTGACCCAGCAATCCCATTACTGGGTATATACCCAAAGAACTATAAATCATTCTA